>CM072924.1:181070254-181095254 GCA_036971965.1 Nyctalus aviator | reverse complement strand
ATGTTTCTAACTCTCTATCCCTCTCGCTCCCTTCCTCTGTAAAAATCAATAAAATATATTAAAAAATAAATAAAATCATCATAAACAATAAAAAATTCATCTCAAAATTTATCTGAAACATGGAGAAAATTGGCTTAAAAACTATAATAAAAGTTTTTTTTCTTATCAAAGTTAAGCAAGTCAATTCCATTGCATATATTTTGCTCCTTTTTCAATAATTTTTACACATTGTGCTAAACTATATATAACATACAATTGGCCACTTTAACCTGCTCTGTGTTTTTTTTTGTTTTTTTTTTACTGTAAGATGTGGAGTAGGAAGCTACTATGGAACCATAGGTGGCCCAATCCCATTTTTCAGTGCACAGGCTAAACCCAGAGAAAAATATGAGGCACCTGGGAAGAATTTATACACAAGCCCCGGGAAGAAAGGAACTGGATATGGGTAAGATATATAGAATACTCTTATATCATTTGTTTTGAACTTAAAATGGTAAAATTTTAAATTCCTGAACTTTGAAGTCACCGTTACTCATTTTCTTTCCTTAGCTATGCCAATGTTACGATAGGTAAACAGTTCACACACTCTGCTGATGCCTATGATGCAGCAAAATTAAATTATAAGGTAAAATAATCTACCTCTGCTTTTTTTCAACCTTTCTCATTTAGATGTCTTAGAGAATTCACTTGGGATCTAATGATGGTTTGTTTTGTTTTCCATGTTTGTATTACTTGGGCAATGGCAGGCAGGCTGATGTTTATGAATTGTGATAGTTTTACATTTCATTTTTTTAATTGTCTACAGTTTTACATATGTCTCCCCCCTCCCCCAGCCATTCCCCCACCGCCCCAGTGTCTGTGTCCATTGGATATGCTATATGTATTCAGACAAGTTCTTCGGCTGCTCTCTAACTCCCCCTCCCCCCACCTCCCTGCCATTTGTCTCTGGATCTATTCTTGTTCATCAGTTTATGTTGATCATTATATCCTACAAACGAGTGAGATCATGTGATATTTATCTTTCTCCAATTGGCTTATTTCATTTAGCATAACACTCTCCAGTTCCATCCATGCTGTTGCAAATGGTAAAAGTTCCTTCTTTTTTATAGCGGCATAGCATTCCATTGTGTAGATGTACCACCGTCTTCTAATCCACTCATCTGCTGATGGGCACTTAGGCCGTTCCCAAACCTTAGCTATGGTGAATTGTGCTGCTATGAACACAGGGGTGCATATGTCCTTTCTGACTGGTGTTTTTGGTGTCTTGGGATGTAGTCCTAGAAGTGGGATTACTGGGTCAAATAGGGGCTCCATTTTTACATTTCATTTTTGATATCTCTCAGCTCTCTCTAGCTGTGGGACGTCTGTTAACTCAGCCTGAACAGATACCTTCTGTTTTGAGTAGAGGAGCCATATCCTAGCCCTTAGCCATGTTCCCATACAGCCAAGTAGCGGGAGTACCACTCCATTGGGGTGAGTGATGGAATGGAGGAGTGGTGGAGAACATCCAGAAAGGGGAACTAGAGAATGGATACATGCCTACAGAAGAGAGGGTGAAAGAATGGGGAAAACTCCTCACTTCATTAAAGAGCAGAGATAAACACTGTACCGCAACTGTTATATGCCTTTTGCACTCACTTTATACGATATTTGACGTGTAGTGAGGAATAATAAAGTATTCCTCATTCTCACAAGTAAAACTGACATTTACGAAGAGCCTACCATATGCCAGGTACTTTAGACACAGAATCTCAATCTTTACAGCAGCATGCTGGGGGCGGGGGTGGGTGGTGGGTATTATCCTCATTTAGGCTTGAAAATGTGACGCTGAAAGGCCCCAGAGTCCCCAAGAAATGCTGAAAAACCGGAGGGAGTTAGAGTTTGAACTGGAGGCCAATCTCTTGTTACCATATCATATCGTCCAGAGAGTTAATAGAGATTTGCTCAGATGACCAATAGGTCTCTATACCTCAAATAAATTGATATCCAAAACGAACAATCATAGTTGATCTTGTTCATAAGTAAGCATGTCTTTAGTTATCATAAAAACAGAACACAACAAAGGAATGTTTGGAAAATGTGAGCCTAGCAGTGTCTATTTTAAAAATCTATGTGTTTTGCCGGGACTGGTTTGGCTCAGTGGATAGAGCGTCGGCCTGCGGACTGAAAGGTCCCGGGTTCGATTCCGGTCAAGGGCATGTACCTTGGTTGCAGGCACATCCCCAGTAGGGGGTGTGCAGGAGGCAGCTGATCGATGATTCTCTCTCATCGATATTTCTAACTCTCTATCCCTCTCTCTTCCTCTCTGTAAAAAATCAATAAAATATATTAAAAAATAAAATAAAAATCTATGTGTTTCTATTAAAATGTGAAAGAAGATTCGACTCTCTGTTATTATCAGTCAGAGTAATTTATGCTACATATTTCTAACTCTTTGATTCACAGAAAGAGAATGAAGAGCACCATCGTTTACTCAAAGGGGGGCCTTTCAGGTTAAACCTTTACCCAAAAGAATATTTTGATACCAATCCTTATTTTTCTGAGATGTCTTTACCTCCCATTAAGAAAGTAGAGAAGAAAGTAGTCCCAAGCCCTTTTAAGCCCTCTTCCCCTGGTAAAAAGGTAAGTTAAGAGTTTTAGAATGAAAAAATATTAAGTGTTTATAATTATTATTTTTTAATATTAAGCATTTTAAAGAAATAGTGCCTCTTGCTGTCAAATTGTTTTATTGCCCCAGTAAACAATAAACTTTTGTTTTGTAGTCACTCCAAGGATCATGAAACCAGTTTTTAGAAAGTTATGAAAAGTTATTAAGTATGGCCAGTGTGTGGGAACAGGGAAGCTCTTACAATGATTATTAATCAGTTCACATACAGTTGAGCTTACAGTTGATTTTTCTAAGGGCCTCTCTAGATCTTATAGTTTTTCTCAAAATCATAAAAATCCAGGCCATCTTTTAGTTCTTGAAATGAATGAGATGAATTTTCTCACTTTGCTGAAGTTTACAAGCTTGAATAAAAATGGAAATGCTTCTTTTAATTTATAAACCTTGGTTTTATACATTTTCCTCCTTCTGTGAATTGCCTGTTTACTTTTCCTGCAGGCTTTCTAGAAGGATATTTGTAAGATCTTTTTGTATGCTAAGGATATTGTTCTGTTTTCATCTGTGTGTGTGTGTGTGTGTGTGTGTGTATATATATATATATTAAATGTTTATATATATATTGAATATATATATATATTGAATGTTTTCCTTTGATTATGGTATTTTGTGCTATTCAGAAATTTAGTAATTTGATGCAGTCAAACTTAAGCATTTGCATTTTAATATAAGAGAACTTTTAGAATTACAGTGTCTTAACCCCATGAAATTGCTGGTAGGGAGACTTTTTGCTGGTATCTGAATGAAGCTTTTAAAATAGACAACTTTCTTTAAATGTAAAACCAACTCCATAGACAATAAAAAATATGGGTAAACTTCACCATCGGATATTTTTAAGAAGCCTTTTCCAAAACCACATAAAATGGTCTCATTTTGATTTGCAGGCTGGCGGAATGAAGGCAGGAACGTTTGACCCTTACCCTACACATTCTACTGACCCATATAAGGCTAAATCGGAAAAAACCAGCAAAATTGCTAAGGTTTTCCACCCTCCAGGAGGACCAAAAAGCAGACCAATCGAAAGTATAATGACTTTGAATGTCAAAAGGTAGTATTCTGTTACATTTACTTCCTCAACCAAGAACAATGGTTTTCAACTTTCAGATTTCCTCAAAACCATGTCTTTGATTTGTACACACTTTTAAAAATGACAAATTTGGGTGATTTTAGAAATCTCAGCTCTTTCCACATACCTTCCCTCCCTTGTAGAAGTTATTTCCCATCTGAAATTCCCAATTGAAAAACTTTAATTTAGGTACCAAACTATTCTGTCCATAATTTTTAAAAAATCTACTACTTTATTTTTAAAAAATATATTTCATTGATTTTTTACAGAGAGGAAGGGAGAGGGATAGAGAGTTAGAAACATCATTGAAAGAGAAACATCAATCAGCTGCCTCTTGTACACCCCACACTGGGGATGTGCCCATAACCAAGGTATATATAAATATGCCTTGACCGGAATCAAACCTGGGATCCCTCAGTCCGCAGGCTGAAGCTCTATCCACTGAGCTAAACCGCTTAGGGCTGTCCATAATTTTTAAAGCAATCTGAAGCATCTTCTTACAAGTCACTGGAAACTGCTTAGGTATTTATTGTCCAGTTAGCTGCACATGTTAGCACTGTTCTCAGAGAGAGTTTTTGACTCTTGTTTTAGGCTCTCAGAAGAATCCTGATGACACTTAACGTTTCTGTTCTTAACTTTGAAATAATCTCTATTTTATGAAAACTGGAAATACTCCTCTTCCTGAAAAAAAAAAATGCTATTGACATCAACCTGATAAAACTTTGAGGAAAAGCATGATACGAAAGTATCTTAAAATTTCAAAGTTATCCCGGTTTTGAGCACTCTGAAAATTGAGAAGTTCTCAGGAGCTCAGAACATACCTTAGAAAGTGGGTTTCATTTGTGTGTGTGTACAATATCATAAAGAAGTGAAATAATTCATTTCTATCTGTTCACTGAAAATGTTTTAATGCCAGTAAATGAATTCACATATTTTTGACTTCAACGCAGTCCTGCAGTGGATTAGATAAAGGACACCAAATTCATGTTCTTTCATAAAAGACACGAGCAAGTACACCCTATCATTTGTAGACGGTGATTGCGACACCGACATTATTATTACATCACAAACATAGAATTGCCCTTTCACGTTTATGTAATTTAACTGTGTCTACTGGAGGGTTTTCTGAGTCCTTTCCTGTCCAGAGCACAGACCTGAGAGAGTCCTGTGTGTGCCCTCGCGAATATGTTTGGACAGAAAAGAGCAACTGAATGTTCCTTTGAAAAATTGGAAGTTTATCTTCTGTTTAGTAATTTTAAGTTTATTGAGATCTCTTTCTTTTACCTTATCCCAATATTACCTTAAATCAAGTTTAAGCTCCTTTTACCCTAATTTCAAAACTAGTAAAACTCTGGATCGTAGTGCTTAAAATTGGTCCCATAAATCACTCTTTCCTTCCTAAATGACATTTAAAAAATATTTTTTTTGGTTTATTTAAAGTAAAGCTTTTTAATTTGGTGAGGAAATGTGGTTTTGGATTGTTCATTTTTAAAATTATAAAACATTTTTATAAGAATCTACAGATAGATTACCTGTACCTATACAATTAAATGGACATTTATTTTCTAATTTTAGGGCATTGAATATGAAGAACTACAAGAATACTTCAATACCATCCTTTTAGGCTCTGGAAGACAAGTAGCTTTCATTATCAAGTGCAAATTATTTGAAAAAATATAAGATGTTGTAGGATAGATAACCCAAACATTTAAAAGTTATTTAATCCTACCACTCTAATACTCTTGACTTAGTAAGTACTATTAATGAATAAATATAATTTGCTGATAATTTGATTGCTGGTATGTGTTTCTCAACCTCCCCTTCCCCCCAGTTTATTTTTTATTGATTTCAGAGAGGAAGGGAGAGGGAGGGACAGAAACATCTGTGGTGAGAGAGAATCATTGAGCAGCTGCCTCCTGTAGGCCCCACACTGGGGATGGAGCCTACAGCTGGGGCATGTGCCCTGACTTGGAATCGAACTGTGACTTCCTGGTTCATAGGTTGACGCTCAGTCACTGAGCCAAGGCCAGCTGGGCCGGCATGTGCTTTTGAGAATATAATGTTTAGAACTTTTGTACAGTTTTGAAGTGTAGTGTCTCAACCGAAAGTTCGCACTCCTGATGTGAGAAAGGGCTGTGGGGGCGGGGAATGGGGAGGCCGAGGAGGGGGACAAAG
This sequence comes from Nyctalus aviator, assembly GCA_036971965.1. NCBI lineage: Eukaryota > Metazoa > Chordata > Mammalia > Chiroptera > Vespertilionidae > Nyctalus > Nyctalus aviator. Next base: position 181,089,351 of record CM072924.1, on the reverse strand, counting down.
GACACAGTAAATCCTTAACTTGGAGGTGAAAACTGGATGCGTAGCTATCAAGTGTCAGCCTATGAAAGCATTCCCATCCAAGATAACTAGGGATCCATTCATAGTTCATAGAGTCACTTGCGCTTTAAACAGTGAGGCAGATGTCTCCGTTTCTGGGGCGCCATGCCTTCCATTCGTGACCTCTAAAGCATCACCCAGTGCGGCCCCCGGGTGAGCGGGCGGAAGGGAGCACAGGGAACACACTTTTACTTCATTATTTTATAAAACTGACAAACTGACAAGGCGGATGGAGGTGGTCCTTGGTGTCCTCTCTGCCCCTCCCCTGGGGCCCCTCCCACCCCCCAGGCCTTGCCCTCTGGTTTCCAAGTTCTCTCTTCTGCACCCACTTTTCAAACTATCTGTTGTTAAAAGATACAATTGAAACACATTACTATAATTCACCATGTGGTCTATCATTAGTCCTCATTGATTTTAGGAGTGGCAGTCGAGTTTGTAATATAAAAGAGAAATTTACAATATTTATTAATGTAATGCATTGGGGAAGTTTTTTTTTTCTTTCCCTAATGATCTTTATCCCTTCTTTTTTTATTAAAAATTTTTTTTAAAAAAAATATATTTTATTGATTTTTTTTTTTTTAAATAGTGAGAGGAAGAGAGCTAGAAACATTGATGAGAGAGAATCATCCATCAGCTGCCTCTTGCACACCCCCTACTGGGGGTGTGCCTGCAACCAAGGTACATGCCCTTGACCAGAATCAAACCTGGGACCTTTCAGTCCACAGGCCGATGCTCTATCCACTGAGCCAAACCAGTCAGGGCTCGGCTTAAAATTTATCTTTATTGTTGAAAGTATTGTAGGTGTCCCCTTTCCCTCCTTGGCCCTCCTGACCCACACCACCCCCGCTCAGGCCTTCACCGCACTATTGTCTGTGTCCTCGGGTTATGCATATGTGCATATTTCCCTCTAAGATTATCAGTCTGTTTCATGTTTCTATGTCTCTGAATCTATTTTGTTCATAAGTTTATTTTTAAAAAATATATATTTTTATTTATTTCAGAGAGGGAGGGAGAGAGAGAGATAGATAAAAACATCAATGATGAGAGAGAATCATTGATCGGCTACCTCCTGCAAGCCCCCTACTGGAGATCCAGCCTGCAACTTGCGGAATGTGCCCTGATCAGGAATTGAACTCTAACCTCCTGGTTCATGGGTGGACGTTCAACCACTGAGCACAACAGCTGAGCAGGAAATTATTTTTGGTTCACGATGCTTTCTTAGGCTTGTTCTTCTGCCATCCTAGGTTTCTCAGAATTGGAAGTCAGAATGCACAGAGGCTGCAGTACCCTTCATTTGGACCCACTTTTATCCCAATGGGGGAAACTGTGTCAATCCAGGTATAAATCTGGCTTTTAAAGGGATTGCAGATGGCACAGAGAACTCCTATTGTCAAATGTACACATTTGTATTTTCTTGCCTCATAACTGTTTACTCTTTTCTAAAAGAATATTTAAAATTATTTCCTATCCAAAGTATAATGCAGATTGAACATCTTAAAGACATTATCAAGGGTATAAATGTAACTCAAAGGGGAATACATGTGTCTTCAGAATGGGAGTCATTTTAACAGGAGCATAAATTGCATAAAATTCATACAGTTGAACATTGATAAATCTTACCCAACAGGTCTTACATACATGTTCTTTTGAGAGAGTGGCTTATAATTTCACGTATTAGTAAGACCTAAATAATTGCTCACTTTACCTCTGCCTTCATTAGCTGTAGCTTTTATTAATGTGCCTCTCCTAGCAACGCGTACTTTGTAAAACATTCACAGGTGGGAATCTGTTCCTAATTAAGATTTTTAAGATGATGGAAGAACACACATACATACACTTTGTTTGAGGGTGATTTATTTGTGATGACCATTGACTTTTATTTTTTATTTACCATTATTGACTCTCCTTTCAATTTTGAAAATATAACATTAGGTAGTTTCCTGTGAAATAACCATTCTTCCCCAAAGTCAAACATGAGGAATTAAGACACATGGTCACTGACATCTTATCTCTCAATGACTGGAGCATCTAGTGATATGCGGGCCCATTATGATGCCTGTATGACTTCAGTAGCTTTCTGCATCCACCATCAGTGAATAATGGAAGAAATAAGCTTGCTTAGAAGCCATTGATGTCTGCTATGAGTCATCCAACCATACCAATGTAAGACTCAAAATGGAAACAAAGATTGAGGATGCTAACCTGTGCAAGAAAGGCTTAATTTTAAGAGACTTTTAGGTCGACAAGAAACTGCACTGGGAGAATTAAACAGCAGCACATCGTATCTTTTGGAAGTGTTACCTTGCGTCTTTAAGGGCTGATTTTTGAACAAAGCAATATAATTGGTTATACTCTAGTGAGACTGATAAGGAAAAAAAAAGTAACCCCAAATTACCAATGTCAGAAATTAAAGACGGGATGTCACCAAATGCCTCTGGATATTACAAAGATAATAAGGAAAATTATAGGCAACTATATGTCAATACATTTGAGAACTTATATCAATGTACAAGATTATCAGAGCATACCAATAATCAAAACTGGCTTAAGAATATAAAATCTGAAGTGTTCCATATCTAATCATGAAATTGGTTTTGTAATGTAAACCTTCCCATTTGGGAGACTGCAGGCCATTTGGTGAATTCTGTTATGTATTGAAGGAAGAGATAACATCAATAATGCCAACCCTACATGAATCCTTTCAGAAAACAGAGGAGAAGGGAACACGTTTTATGAGGCCAGATTTCCTTGGTACCAAACCAGATAAAGACATTAAAAGGAAAAAGAAAAAAAAAAGATGGAGACCAATATCTTTCTGAGCACCAAGAAATCCTTAACCAAATATTATCAAATTGAACCCAAGAGTGTATATTAAAAGGATAATACATGACCTAGTGGGCTTTATTCCAGCAATGCCAAGTTAGTATAATGTTCCAACATTAAACAATGGAATTACCATATTCACAGATCAAAGGGGAAAAAGACACTTCAATAAATGCAGGAAAAGCACTTGGTAAAATTCAACAAGTTTATGTAGCAAGTAGTCTTGGGAGATACAGTGTCTTGCTCTGGAGCAAAGAGCAGGTTTGCTTTTAGCCTTGAAAGCTAGAGTCAGTGACTCCGTGGAGCAGGGGCAGATATGCTAACTGACCTGTAAAATTAAGGTAATGTTTAGAGCAAAGGACAGGCATGTTGACTGCACTTATACAATACTAGAGGCCCAGTGCGCGAAATACATGCATGAGGTAGGGTCTCTAGGCCTGGCAGGGGGCCTTCCTTCTTTCCGCCACCCCCTGGTGGTCAGTGCATGTCATAGTGAGCGATCGAACTCCCGGTCTCCCGGTTGAACTCCTAAGGGGACACTTCATATTATATATATCTGGGTTCCCTAACCTCAGAGCTCTCTCTTGCAAATAGAACTGACTGTGGTCCTTTTCATGCTGTTTATAGGAATTGGGCCTTGGAGAACCAGTGCAAAAAAAAAAAAAAAAGCTAATATTCTAGCTACTGCTGCTGCTGTAACAAAATGTCCTTTAGCCAAGACCAGTTTGGCTCAGTGGATAGAGCATCGGCTTGCAGACTGAAAGGTCCCAGGTTCGATTCCAGTCAAGGGCATGTACCTTGGTTGGGGGCACATCCCCAGTAGGGGGTGTGCAAGAAGCAGCTGATCAATGATTCTTTCTCATCTCATCGATATTTCTAACTCTCTATCCCTCTTTCTTCTTCTCTGTAAAAAAATCAATAAAATATAAAAAACAAAACAAAAAACAAACAAAAAACCAAAATGTCCTTTACCTACGACCCAGGTGTCTCATGAATTCCACTAGATCTCATGGAACAGTGAGGCTACAAGTTGGGTGACACCTCATACTGTTTACAGTTCTGAAATATATATGTAATATGTACTATATAATATATAATGTATAATATATAACACATAATGTTTAACATATATATAAAATTCCAATTTCTAATAAAAAACTAGCCTACTGTAATAAATTACAGAGTAAATGTAGTCATATATAACAGCAAATTAAAATTATTTTGTAGACAAAAAGTTCTTGCACAAAGGATGTTGAAACATTGATTTTATAAATTTATTTACATCTCTTGGATGGAAGCAATTGATACAGTTTACTTGGAATTCCTGGGAAGAAAGAAGAATTTGTTTTAAGGTGGGAGTGCTGCATATACTTCAGAAAAAATAAAAATAAAAAACCCCTGCTCCCTCCCAAAGTTGCTTTGTGTGTAGACAATGCATAGAATATGAATAAAATAACATAAATTTTCTAAAAAAGAGCAAAACCTCTAAATAATTCTACTATATAATAAATTAAATACAAATCCTACAAAACTAAATTGTATTCATCTTAAAAGTTCCCTTCTTTTTATTTTTAAATATATATATATATATATATATATATTTTATTGATTTTTTTACAGAGAGGAAGGGAGAGAGATAGAGAGTTAGAAACATTGAAGAGAGAGTGTCATCAATCAGCTGCCTCTTGCACATCCCCTACTGGGGATGTGCCCACAACCAAGGTAAATGCCCTTGACCGGAATTGAACCTGAGACCCTTCAGTCCGCAGGCTGATACTCTACTGAACCAAACCGGTTTTGGCTAAAAATATATTTTTATTGATTTCAGAGAGGAAGGGAAAGGGAGAGAGAGAAAAATATCAATGATGAGAGAGAACCATTGATCGGCTGCCTCCTGCACATCCCCCACTTGGGGTCAAGCCCTCAACCCAGGCATGTGCCCTGACAGGGAATTGAACAGTATACTGAACCTGCTTTATAGTTCAACTAGAGGCCCGGTGTACGAAATTCGTGTGTGACCCGGGGTTGAGGGGAGTGGTGTCCCTTAGCCCAGCCTGCACCCTTTCCAATCTGGGATCCCTCAAGGGATGTCTGACTGCCCATTTAATCCAGGACTGCTGGCTTCCAACTGCTCGCCTGCCTGCCTTCCGGATTGCCCCTAACTGCTTCTGCCTACCAGCTTGATCATCCCCTAACCACTCCCTGCCAGCCTGATTGCCCCCAACTTCCCTCCTCTGCCAGCCTGGGCAACCCTAACTGCCCTCCCCTGCAGGCCTAGTTCTCCCAACTTCCCTCCTCACTGGCCATCTTGTGTCCACATGGGGGCAGCCATCTTGTGTGTTGGAGTGATGGTCTATTTGCATATTACTCTTTTATTAAATAGGAGGATGCTCAACCATTGAGCCACATGGGCCAGGTGAAAAAGTTCCCTTCTTATTATTGTCCTCTGACTAGTGCCCAGTAGGCTAAAGGAATCTGACTTCATATGAATCCACCACAATATACATACCTTTCAATTCAGGAGCTACAGGCCTATTCCTGGGACCAGCGGCGTCTGTGTAAGTATCACAGTTGTCAAAATGGAATTTCTCTCTTCTTGACAGGTAACCCATTTTTGATAGGTCACCATGCTGACCGCAGATTTTTTGAGTTAGAGTTAAGTATTCTCTCTGAAGGTTCCGCATCTCAAACTCCAAGGTGTCCCGCTCATTCTCAATACTCCTCACATAGTTCTCTAAAAGTACTTTGTCTTCTGCAAGCCAACTGATGCTGCTTTCAAATTTTATATTTTCTTGACTGTGTTTTTTTAGCTCTTCTTTTAGAATCTGGTTATCCGTTTTAATTTCCATGACCATTTTTGATAACCTCTCACATTCGTTGCCCATTTCGGATAAACTGTTCTTATAAATACTTGCTTCTGATTTTGCACTTTTTATTTCGTTCCGGAAATTCTCTTCGGTAGTAGAGTGGTATGTTTGCATGTTCTCAATTTCTCTTTCCATCATTTGCCTGGCAGCAGCAGATTCTTGTAATGTGGTCGCAAGACTAACTTTTTCATTATTGACCGTTTCTATGATTTGAAGCAGTGCCTCTTGTTCAGATTTTGCCAATCTCTCTCTCTCTTTCAGCTGCACTATCTCCAGCTGGCTTTCTTTCAGTTCATTTTCAAGCGAGCTTTTTTCCGTTAGGAGCTGGTAGGTTTTCTTCTCTAACATTTCCCTTTCATCCTGTATCAACAGAATATTTGTTTTCATTGATTCCATTTCTATGCTCATTCGGTTATATTCATTATTGACCATGGCCATATCATTTTGAGTTTTCTGCTCTTTACTTTTCAGTTTATCTAATGTTTCTGTCATTTGCTGTTTCTCCAAAGAAAGCTGACTATTTTTTTCCTCTAGGGTTTTATTTTGTCCTTGGAGAACATTACATTGACTAATTACTTTTTTCAATTCTTTAATACATTCTTTGGCATCTTCTTCAGTTTTAATTAATTGGGACTGAATAGTGTTCTTTTCTTCAACCAGATCCTTAAGTTGCTTTTCATATATTTCAATTTTCTGTATCAGAGATTGTGTGGTAAAGACCAGGGGTTTTATTTTGGTCTTAAGGGCTAGATTTTCATTCTCCAGCTCTGCTACTTTTTTCTGTATCTGCAGAGATTCTTTTAGGTAATTCTGTAAGTACTGAATTTTTGCAACACACTGCTCAGTCATGGAATTGACTCTGGATGTTTTCTCATTTTCAAATATTATTGGTCCTCGTTTTACTACAAATGGTTGCCTTTCTCTATCGTTCATTTCACATTTTGTTGATTCAAAGAATGACGGTGTAAATGGAAGTCTGGAATGGAATTTTAAATCTGCAGTATGCTTGTTACTGATAGGAATTTCTTTATTGTTTTTCTCATTCCTCTTTCCCCTATGTGATTCACTCCTAGACAGTTTTTTACATTTTCTACAAAAATTCAGATGGAATTTTGACACTGATTCCCTAAGTGGGAGTAATTTGCTTATTAATGCCTCCAATTCTAAAATTCGCTTTGATTTTATATCTTCATTCAAGTTACTTTCCATATTTTCGCCCTTAATAAAGTTACTTCTGTCCTTGTGAATGGGGGACAGGTCAGATGGAGTATTACTTTGAACATCTGTATCCATCTTCAAAGTCTGAAGTTCATTTGTGAGTGCCAGTTCCCTGTCGTGTGACGTTTGAAGCTCTTTCTTCATCTGCTTGATAGAATGGCAAATATCATCTAAATTCTCACGAAATCCCTGCTGGGGGAAAGGCACAGCAACTTTGGAATTACCCAGAATTACTATGTCAGTTTGAGGCCTAACATTTTGAGGTGCATCAGCTAGAAAGCTATACATGTTATAATTCTTCAACATGTCGGAATTTTCTGATGTGTTCATAATTGCGTTGGAGGCTGAATTATCCATTGAAGTTCTTAGAGCTAATATGTCCTTGAAATGCATCGGGGGTGGCATATTTACACGTGGAGAGAGACTGTCGCCATTATCGCTACTGAATTTCTCTTCCCTTGAAGGGAGCATCCTCGAGTCCTCAAACTGATAAATTTTCTCCACAGGGAGGATCTCTTCTTGATTCTCTGTAGGCTAGTAACAATAAAAAGCACGCTGTAAATGTGCTGTCATTTGCCACATGGTCCAACATACTAAGACAACATGTTGTGGAGGGTTTGTTTTTGTAAGCAAACGGACATCTTAATCACACGGACAGCAAAGAGGCCCAACAAGTGTGATTCATTTCCTCTAGGAAATCTAACAACAGTTGAGATCTGTCACTCTGGTCTTTGCTATTTGCTTAGAGAGTATACTTATCCCCTTCAGGGGTGAGATACATGGGCCAACCCCTCAATTTCAGAAATAGACATTTAACCTCTCTCAAGAGACCATCGAAGATGGCTGGGAAAGATAGAAGCAACAGGCCAAATGGAAGTTTAAAGAAAAATGGATATTTCCACTTCTTGGCTATTTGTCTCCCTCAGCTATGCATTCCTACTTCTAGAAGATTCTAGGGCCGTGAGTATCCTGAAAATGTGAGTGCTAATCAGTATAGACAAGGGGGCAGTGATATGGACCTGACCTAGCGCATTCACCCTACGTCTAGGTCAACCCTAAAGTAGAGAACCTCAAAAGTGGACAGATAGGCGATAACAACTGCCTGGCATTTCATTTGCTTGGGAATCTTGGGGCATCCGGACTAAGTTAAATGCCCTTCACACGCGCCGCTAAGGGGAATGGGAGGTTGCAGAAGGATGGGGGTAAACGCACGCCTTTCAGGGTTTTCAGGACAGGAATTTCCTTCTTTTCCTCTCTGACAATCCAGTCGCCCTGTGAAGAGGTTGAAGATAAACTGGTTGTGGTAACATTTTTGAAATACCCAAGTATAGAACGATTTTTGTACAGAACAACATACCTTCTCATGGTGTGTGTTGAATACTAGATTTTTTTCTGAGCTAAATTGTGGGTTTTCTACTTCAATAATACTTTTGTTCAGTATTTCACTGATTTCAGACTGTACCTTTAAAAAGATAAATTGAGAATGTTAGAATTTGACTTCACGTTTATAAACTTATGACTGTCCAGGTAATTTAATTTCCCACATGTAAAAATTCTTTCCCGTCACATAAAATATAAGTTAAACTTAACTTATTGTAATCTATATCATTAAAGATACCTTTAATAAAGTGATCCCCTCAATATGTGATCATAAAATTAGAAAGAATAAACTTAGGAAAAAAAATAAAATCGTATGCAGTATATCCAAATAGTTTTAGATGTTTGACTTTTACATTGTTGAATGCATCCGAGACCTTTGACCTCTGACATCAGAATGGAACCTAGTCTGTCACCCTCAGGAGTTCTGTCTTCTCTTCCCATTTCCTTGCAGTTGCTTTTAGTATAGGAATATCAAGTCTTTAGTGAATAAGTGTTGTGCTCTGCAGCCCCAATATTCACACCCAAACCTCCTCTTCGCACTACCCTGCACTCCTTCTGGGCCAAGTCCATTCAGGGCTGGTGACACTGACTCCACCTCCAGCTCCAGGCGGTAGGTGACTCAGCGCTAACCAGTGGGGGCATTGTCTTCCTTTGGCACGTGATTGGTTCCAGCCCCGCCTGTGACCAGACATGGGCCAATCAGAATCAGGCCAGGGTACCTCAGTAGAAACTGGGAAGAGGGAAAGGCATGGTCCTCCTTCTGTCGGTCTGAGATCTGGAGGGAGAAAGGTGCGGGATGCCTAGCAGCCCCTCCATCACTGCGTGGAGTCTGAGGATCCATTGCTGTGGAAGGCAGACATAGAGCATGATAAGCTCCTTCATGAGCTGAGTCCTGGTCACGTGACTTCAGCCTTTCCGGAGTGAAAATCCCTAAGGTTTTCAGTTACCCTAGCTAGTGCACTTCCCCCCTTAGCCATTTTGGGTTAATTTTAGTGTCATTATTATTATTATTATTATTTTTTAAAATATATTTTATTGATTTTTTACAGAGAGGAAGAGAGAGAGATAGAGAGCTAGAAACGTCGATGAGGGAGAAACATCGACCAGCTGCCTCTTGCACAGCCCCCACTGGGGATGTGCCCGCAACCAAGGTACATGCCCTTGACCGGAATTGAACCCGGGACCTTTCAGTCCCCAGGCCGACGCTCTATCCACTGAGCCAAACCGGTCCCGGAGTATTTTTTTAAAAATATATATTTTATTGATTTTTTACAGAGAGGAAGGGAGAGGGATAGAGTTAGAAACATCCATCTCCCTACTGGGGATGTGCCTGTAATCAAGGCGCATGCCCTTGACCGGAATTGAATTTGGGACCCTTCAGTCCGCAGGCCAACCCTCTATCCACTGAGCCAAACCGGTTAGGGCTATTATTATTATATTTTTTTTAAAAAAATTTTTTATTGACTTAAGAGAGGAAGGGAGAGAGACAGAAACACCAATGATGACAGAGAATCATTGACTGGCTGCCTGCTGCCCACCTCCCACTGGGGATGGAGCCCACAACACCAGCCTGTGCCCTTGACCGGAATCAAACCCAGGACCCTTCCGTCCACAGGCTGATGCTCAATCCACTGAGCCAAACCAGCTAAGGCAGATTTTGTATCATTTATAACGAGAGTCCCTGACTGTAGACTATATATAGTCAGTCCAAACAAACAAACAAACAAACAAACCAGTGAGCGCTATTTCTTTTTGTCTCATATCTGAGTATATATAATGGAATATAGTTTCCCCCAAATGCTGAGCCTAGGAATGTTGTGGCCTCTGGTATATTCCGTTCTGTGTTGGCTGATCAGTTCGCCCGGGGTCCTCAGGTATCAATGTGGACGATCGATTCTGTTGGGATGTTTCCGAGGGCAGACGGAGGGGAACGTACCATGCTGACATTCTGCAGGGTCTGCATACGGAGAGCCTGGAATGACTCCAGCTGATGCTGAAGGGCCTGTAACACAGGGAACAAGGGGACTGAGCGTCTCGGGGAGGTGAGCCTGTGCTGGAATTGTGGTGACTTTGTGTGAATATCCCCCAAGATGCCATTCAGCAGGAGGGACCCCAGGAAGGCCAGTGACGTACCCTCTCCACCATGCTTGCTAACTCTCCCATGAAGATTCTTGTGGAGAACCCATTGGCACTGAGGAATTATTTATTTATGAAAACAATCAGCCTTTGACAAACATGTTTGGAGAAAATAAAACATACTCACCTTCAGTGCCGACTGTGGTTGGACTTGACTTTCTGATTCGGCTACACAGCCATATTCTAAAAAGAGAAATGGAACAAAGTTTTGTTTTTGGGCAACTGTCACGGGAAGCCGTCTCCTGTCCTGGACGGTGAGGCGAAGAGATAATGAGCATTTGCGGTTCAATTAGGAAGAACCCAAGGCCAGTCACAGCATAAGGTTAAGAAAGAACTGTTTTCACTTAAAGTCTCTAGCGGAGGTTGTAAAAGTGGTTTGACTTGTAACACCAAACTTGACACTTCCAAAAAATCAGATATTTAAAAAAAAAAAGTACTGTATTGATTTTTTACAGAGAGGAAGGGGGAGGGACAGAGAGTTAGAATCATCGATGAGAAAGAAACATCAATCAGCTGCCTCCTGCACACCTCTTATTGGGGATTGTGCCCACAACCAAGGTACATGCCCTTGACCGGAATCGAACCTGGGATCTTTCAGTTCACTGGCCGATGCTCTCTATCCACTAAGCCAAACCGGTTAGGGCCAACTATTTTTGTTTGTTTCTGGGATATAAACTATATACATATTTTTGGTAAAAATACTAATAATCCTCATGTTATGATAGACTCATGGCAAACTACTGTATGGACCTTAGTATCCACGAAACAGCCATGTAATATTCTTTCTCCTGATCATGGAAAGCAAGTTGGGTTAGCGGAGCCTGAGTGATGCCATGCTCTTAGTTGTATAAAGATCCGCATGTTCCCACCCAGAAAAGAGGTTACAGAGCTGTGTCAGGGGAGAGACTTCATACATTTCCTGGCACACGCCCCCCTTGGCTCCAATGGCCGGCGACTCCCTTACTTTGTAAATGTTTAGAATTTAAAGACAATGCAGGGTCTGAATGAAATGAAAGCTAGGAGGAAATGTGCCCCTAAGCCAGTGGTCGGCACACTCATTAGTCCACAGAGCCAAATATCAACAGGACAACGATTGACATTTCTTTTGAGAGTCGCATGGGCCATGAAGTTTCAATCGCACTGTATTTTGTGGAAGAGCCACCGTCAAGGGGCCAAAGAGCCGCATGTGGCTCGCGAGCCGCAGTTTGCTGACCACTGCCCTAATCTGACAAGTTCTGCCCTACGTGAAGGGTGGTTTTTTTATTTTTTATATTTACTTTTGTTATTATTTATTTATTTTTAATCCTCACCTGGATATATTTTTTCCATTGGTTTTTAGAGAGAGCGGAAGGGAGAGGGAGAGACGGAAACACCGATGTGAAAGAGACACGTCGATTGGTTGCCTCCCGCATACCCCTGACCAGGGAGCCTGCAACCCAGGTACAGCCCTTGACTGGGATCGAACCCGGGCCTCTTCAGTCCGCAGGCCCACGCTCTCTCCACTGAGCCAAACTGGCCAGGGCCCAAGGCGAAGGTTGTGAGAGAGGTCCGCACGTCTTCTTTGGCACGACAGTCTGCCGGACTGCCCGATCTTCCGTAAGCTGGCGGCAAAGTATGACCCCTCCCTGCCCACGGGCCCTCCCTCATCACTGAGAAGGCGGGGTGCGGGGGGAGGGGGGACAGGCAGGGCAAGCAGGCCCACTGGGGAGTTGCTCAGCTTTGCGTCTGACTGGGAAGAAATGGGAGCCTGAGAGGTTGATCCTGGGTGAAAAGGAACTCGATGGAGGTCTGGACCAGTGCGGCAAAGCTTCCTAAAGTTCCTCAGACCCTAAAACAACCTCTGCTGATGGACTCGGAGAGATCAAAATGCAAATCCCAGAGCTGGCTGTTGTTAGTAACTATGAGTACTCACCCACCCTATCGAGCCCCGCCCCCCCCGCCTCCCCCCCATTGCATGCATGTGGCAAAAACAGAATGATTTTAGAACAATGGGGTCATATTACACATGCTCCTGGGAAATAAATGGCATCAAACTTAGGTTTAATAGAATAAAAACTACAAATTATTGCTAGTATTCAGGTCTTTTTTCACCACATGAAAGATTATTTCCTCTGAGATCACTCTAAACTAATGAAAATATATCAGGAAGAGGATTATGAGGTTGGGATTTTAATTTTTTTTTTTTTTTAATAACAAGCATTTCTATTGTACTCGGTGTTGACTTACTCCCTGCCAAGAGCACAGTTATGAGAAAATGAGCATCCTACTTCCTCCCACAGCTGCTCCCCGCTTGTTCTGATATTTGCTCGTTCTGTTGTTTGTCACACTGTGAAGTTTTACGATGTTTAATTCTGTTCTGGAACCATAACTTCCGCAAAGCCGTTTAGCACACAGCTGGCATATTATTATTGCAAATAACTTCAGCCCAACTTTGTTCTTAATGGATTTACTGTCCACCATTCCATCTTCTTCCGGCACCTGCAGCCACCACCTCCCTCTTCTCCCTTTCTCTCATTAGGAGGCCTCGCAAGTTCAAGGCTGACTACAGGACTTCTGTTGCTAAAACCAAGTAAGAGCAGTGGGGCCCAAAGAAATCTGAAGGCTTAGCTAAGTAAATGAAAGCTTGTAAAGAAAGAACATGGAGTTTATAGACTGGCCTAGATTTTATGTCACTTACAACGAGGGCCCCTCCCTCCCTCCATCTCCTCTTTCCTGACCCCAGTGTGTTTGCAGGTCCCCTTTTCAGATGGCTCACGGGCACCCTGCGCAACTCTGCTAGGAGTTTCTCTCATTTAACATCGCCCTTCAGTCGATCTAGCCCTCCGCGATACCATTTTGGAGCCACTGTGTTTTCCTCTGCACTTTTCTGTGGCCTCATAATTTGGGAAGTGCCTGGGGGAGGGGAGACCATGTGGATCCGTGTGGAGCCTTCGTTGGAGGACCTGATCTCTGCTGTTGTGTTGGTCCCTGAGACTCTTGTTAGCAATCTAGTGGGAGGTGCATTCCTGTTTCCACAGGAAATACTCTTTTTTTTTTTTTTTTTAAATATGCCTTTATTGATTGCAGAGAGAGAAAGGGAGAGGGAGAGATAGAAACAACAATGGATGAGAGAGAATCCTTGATCAACTGCCTCAAGCACGCAGCCTACTGGGGACGGAGCCCACAACCCGGGCATGTGCCCTGGCTGGGAATCGAGCTGTGACCTTCTGGTTCATAGGTCGACGCTCAACCACTGAGCCACGCTGGTTGGGCCGAGGGCAGTTGCTGTGCAGTGACAGGGACAGGGTCCAAAGGAAGTGTCTTGAGAAGGGAGCGGACTGTGGAGGTCTGTCCAGCACGGAGTTTTACTATGGAAGCGGATAGGAGCCTAATGGGATAGGGTCCGTGAGGGGAGAGATGGGACGATCAAGAAGGATTTTTCAAGCCTGGGAGCATCTAGTGGGCCTGCTGGCTGCTGGAGCCCCATAGGAGACAGGGAGGGTGGGGAGGAGATTCGGAGAAGAGGGAGGCTGACTGTGGAAGCTGAGTGAGAACTGCAGCAGAGAGAGGACTCGCAGGCCGTGACCTCTGATTGAAACGGGAAGGCAGAGGGTAGGGGTGCCCAGCTAGGTAGCTGGCAGATTTGAAAGCCGAAGTGAAGGAGTTTGGGTCTGCCTGCTTCTATTTTTTCCCTGCACTGTGAGACCCTGGGATTGGTTGAGAGGGCGTGGCAAGAGACGTGGACACACGGAGAAGGAAATAGCCATCTTGGAGAGGGTTTGGAGCATTTTCTGGGAGATAAATAAGCTTCCCCAACAGCACTGAGCTGCGTGGTGTGACTCAGAGTGAAGTTTTCCCAGCAATGCTCTGGGGACTCGGTGACAGCTCAGAGCAGGCAGAGGGGCGGATTTTTCTGTTTTTTTTTTTTGTTTGTTTTGTTTTTTAGCTATTCAAGTAAGTTTTTGTTCTCATGAGTTTCTTATGGCTCCTGTTTATTTCCAAAGGGAAGAAATCCTTAAAAACACACACACACAGAGTTCTGGAATTCTGGAATCAGAAGAGAAAGTATCGCAGAAGCACAGGAGGGCGAACACAATCTAAAGGCCATTTGGGTCCCTGCGGCAGGCACAGTATGGGGGGGGGTGGGGGGTGCAGACCACGGAGAGGCTCAGGGCCCAGCCCCGAACTGAAGCTCACATCCCCGGGAGGGCACGCACCGGGGTTCACGCTACCTTAGACGTAAATTCGCTAGCAGTGAATTCTCTTCTGGACGTGTCAGAAGTGAGAAACAAGACAATTGCGGTGGAATGGCGCTGAGGGGATTAAGTGAAGGTCTGGGGATTTACTCTGAAGCTTGCGGGAGATTAGGCCACACGCAGGGCACACAGGAAGTCTTGGGTGGGGGATCCCGTGCTGGTCTCGGCTCTCAGGGTCACCCCTTCTCTCAGCACCTCTGTGCCTGGATTACCCACATCCCACATGCAGGTTATGTGCCCGTGGGGGTCTGAGCCTGGCCATCAGCCAGATAGCGCCTTCCACCCGGGTGCTCTGCTTCCTCCCCGGCCGTCACGCTGACCCCCAGGCCCTCCGAGAGGCCTGCAGCCTCGATCTTGGCAAGAGACTCCAATGTCCCGACTGCCCTGCGGGCTGGCTATTCACAGACGCCCTCGGCCCGCTTAGCTGGAGCTTGTCCATGGAGCTCTGTGGTTATTTCAAACACCCTCCCCACAGAATACCCTCACCATTCGCCCAGAAATATTTACTATAAGAAGCATTGCTTTTGGAAAAAGGATATGTCTTTCCGGCGTCTCAAAAAAAAAAAATAAAAAAAAATCCACAGTTCCTGTTTGGTGTTGAGAGAACCAGTAGAGTACAGTGTGGTGTTCAAGGCCTGGATCTGGGCCGGCCCCACTGGACACTGGGTTCTGTTCCTTGCTACCTGTGTGACTGTGGGGGTGTGTGGACCTCCCCTGCCTCAGTTTCCTCACTCCTAATGTGGGGATGATGGGAGTGCCTACTTCATAGGGCTGTTGTGAGATCAAATGAGTGGATGCACTGAAATGCTCTGAACAGCCGAAACCGGTTTGGCTCAGTGGCTAGAGCGTCGGTCTGCAGACTGAAAGGTCCCAAGTTCGATTCCTGTCAGGGGCATGTGCCTTGGTTGCGGGCACATCCCCGGTGGGGGGTGTGCTGGAGGCAGCTGGTCGATGTTTCTCTCTCATTGATGTTTCTGGCTCTCTGTCCCTCTCCCTTCTTCTCTGTGAAAAATCAATAAAATATATTTTTAAAAAAATAAATGCTCTGAACAGCACCTGGCTCAGAGGGATGCGCTGTGTTAGCTGCTCTTAATCTGGGCCGCACACTAGTTCCTGGGGGCACAGCCTTGCGCCGGTGGATGTGAGCCATGGACCAGGCACCTGCTGTCCAAAGGCGGTCACGTCCACCCCGCCCTGGCCCTGCCCCGGGGTCTGTGGCCCCGGGGCGTTTACCTGTCTCACGGCCTCCGCCTTCCTTCGCCCCCTCAGAGGAGTTTAGGATCTTGGACGCTGAAAGGAGGACGCAGTCAACTTCATCCCTTTCCTGAGGAAGCTTTTCTGTAACAGAAGAACCAGACGTGGCTTTTGGGGGCGGTGGGAGCAGGGAGGCGGGGCGGGCGCGGGGTTCGGGGCGCCGATGCCCTGAGCGGCCACCAGAGGGCGCGCTGGGGCCACGCAGCGGCGGCGGCTGGACCAGGCGGCTGGGAGGCTGGAGGGATGGAGGCAGGGATGGAGGTAGCGCTGTTCTGGGGTGAGCCGGGGATGCGACGGGGGTGAGGGAGGGATGGAGTGTGCGGCTAGTCAAGAAGACCGGATGGTCTGGATGGGATGGTCTAGACTCTAGGGGATGAAGGGGCCAGGCCGGGGGAGGCGGCCCCCTCCACCCCCACCCCTCCATCCACTGTCCACAGCTCCCCTCTAGGGACCCACCCCACCCAGGCTCTCACCCGGGCTCATTGCTGCTGCTCAAGCTCTCTCTTCTTCCCAACTGCCTGCTCCCCTGCATTCCGCTCAGTGGCTTCCCGCCGGGGCAGCCCGTTGCCTGGTAACGGGATGGTTGGGTCGCCACAGGCGCACGTGGGCGCGAGCACGGGTGGGGGTGGGGGGAGGGAGAAGGCGCGCGCAGGGGTCCGGGGTCCTGGGCCTGGGACGCTCCCCCTCTTCCCCCGCACCCCTGCACCCCTGCACCCCAGCCGCACCCCTGCACCCTCAGCCGCACCGGGGACACTGCAGGCGAGAAGGTCCCCCTTTGCTGTGCCCCCAACCCAGGGGCCTACTCCCTAGGGCGGCTTTCTCCTCCCCCACTTCCTGCGGGCCCAGGACTTGCTGGTCCAAAGCGGAGAAAAGGGACCGTGTGGAGACAGGCAGACACGTGGGGCTTTTGCCTTTTCTCTGATCTCGGTTTCATTGTTTGTTTGCTCTACGCTGTGCTGTTCCTCTAATTTCCACCCTTTCGGCAGAGCAGCTCCAGCTGTGGCGGTTTGAGCGGCCCCAGACCAGCATTCTAAAGGGTTTTCGTGTGCTGAGGTCAAGAGAAGACACCTGTTTCCAATGCTGAACTTAAAATAGCGAAGCATCACAATAGACACGTTACAGCTGTGGCCATCGCCGAGGCGCAATGGCCTTGGAGGGGGCGTGGTCAGCTGAGGGCCCACCGTCCGCTTTGTCCCACTCAGAAGATGGCGCTCTTCAAGCAAACGCTTTACATGAGGAGATATTAATTTTGCAACAACATCCATTACAGATTTTGAAGGGGAAATGTAGACCCAAAATACCTGCCACTACACAATGTCTCAATACTCCCGACTATATGGATCTCTTTAATATATATATATATATATATATATATGTATGTTTTTTATTGATTTTTTACAGAGAGGGAGAGGGATAGAGAGTTAAAAACATTAATGAGAGCCAAACATCAATCAGCTGCCTCCTGCATGCCCCCTACTAGGGATGTGCCTACAACCCAGGTACATGCCCTTGACGGGAATCTAACCTGGGACCCTTGAGTCTGCAGGCAGACAGTCTAGCTCTATCTACTGAGCCAAACCAGTCAGGGCCATGGATGCCTCTCTTACAAGGACACGGGTCAATGTGGGCCAAACAGAGCACTGCAATGTGGAAATTAGCATTGATGCATGCTTACCCTCTGTCATCAGACCCCACGCAGGCTCCACCCGCCCTCCCGATGACGCCCTTTGTAACAGTAAAGGGTCCTGTCCAGCATCTTGTGTACATGCGGCTGACATGTCACGTCTCTTCACTCGCGGCTTCGGCATCTCCTTTTCATTCAGGGGGTGGGAGTGGGTCCTTGTCAGTGGTGAACCCGGTGTCCATGCTGTTTCCGTGTCTCTCACTGGGCCCTTGGGAGTCTCTCTAGCTGGCTTCTGTGTGCTTCCGACACGCCCCCTCATTCCTGGAGCCTCTCTCCCTGTTATTCATGGACCGGATCTCCCAGGCTCTGCCTGTCCTCTGCCTGCCCAGCCTGGAAGCCGGCCATTTCTCCAAGGAGCCTTTGCCTCTCGGAGAGGAGAATGGTGTTCAACAGCCAGGATGTGAGTGCTAAGCATGCACGTGGCTACCCAGGCATCGCTGCTTCCGGCCATCTCAGTGGACAGAGCTAGGCAATGTCTGTGTGCACATGTATTTACATTCACTCACACACACACACACACCTGTATTATTTATTGTTTCTATGTCTGTCTATCTATCATCTATATTGAGTCCCATGTGTTCACAATATGCCTGGTTTAACATCACAGTGGTCTTTCTCATTTTCTCCATTTCTATGTTTGTAATTTACCAACAGTGAGAAAGTTGGTTTCCTTATCCTTTATGTATTTACTAGGGGCCCAGTGCATGAATTCCTGCACCTTCAAAGGAACTGTGGGCCGTGAGACTGCGGTAGGCACAGGGGTGGGTCTCAGTCCATCCTCTGTGCCCCTGCTCAGCCTCTCCCACTGCAGACCCTGGTCCCTTGTCTGACAGCAGCCCTGGTCCCGCCACCGCCACCGTGTGCTGACTGCACCAGCCCTGCTCACACCTGCTGATGTTGTGGAGCGATCGGGGGCTGTCGCCAGCAGCAGCAGGTGCGAGCAGGGCTGTTAAGTAATGCCATTCCACCATAATTAGGGCTGTTCCCCAGCAGTGGGTGCAAGAGGTGGCTGCCGTCCCGATTGCCCCTCAGGAGCAGGGAGAGGTGGAGAAGCCATGAGGGGTGATCGCACCTGCTGATGGCGCAGGAGGCTGGTGGACCTTGGGGCTTCAGCAGGGCTGAAAATCTGCCTGTGATTACCTGCTGCTGAACAGCTGAGGGAATCTCCCCTGACCCCATCATCCAGCATCGGGGGAGGCGTGGGAGTGGGAGTGGGCAGCACCGTTACGGTGGACTAGAGGAGGTGAAAATGCAGAGCAGCTGGAGCACCTCTTTTCCTGTTTATCAAACTTACCTGTTTGTGTCCCTAAAGGGCCAATGTGTTTCCCAGCAAATAAAAAGCCTGGGTCCCGAGATTCGGGGAGCCCACTTCTCTAGGCCAGTGGTCGGCAAACTCATGAGTCTGCAGAGCCAAACATCAACAGGACAACGATGGACATTTCT